>OX381705.1:100825596-100848968 GCA_947462335.1 Harmothoe impar | reverse complement strand
GGCGGAAGGATAGACAACAGGAAGGAAATGTGGACGGAAGGCTCTGAGAGGGGCAGGCAGACGGATAATACAACTAACATACCAAAGGCCACTCAAAAAAAAAGTGGTTTCTCATCACCAAGGTCCGAGAAATCTGACTAGGGAGGCTTCTTTTTTAAAGTTTTTTTTTTTACTTGCTGGCCAAAATGTACAGGATAATTTACGGGTTTCTTTGGCCAAAAATCGCATTTATTGATTAAGAATTAATCGATCTCTAAAAGTGGAGAAAATGTAGGTTATTTCTATACCACTGCATTGCTGGCATTATTAGCTTTAATTTGATACCAAATATGACCAATTTTGTCCATTTTGATGAGGTTTTTCATCTAAATTTGGCAAAAAAAAAAAAGTTTCCCCCAAAACCCGATTTTTATGATGCGCGCGGTGATGAGAAATGAGGGACAGGTAGAAAGAAAATAAAAAAGACGAATGAGGGAAACAGGTAGGCAGGAAGGCAGGCAGGCTAGTATGGGTAAGCTAGGAGACTCCATGTGCTAACGCTGTAAGGACGACACCTTGCTAAAGAATAAACAGTTGTCATCATGCCCAAACTAGCAACTCGGGAGTGTATCAACCCAGTAAGATTAGTCTGATGCTTAAAAGCAGCACTTGTGAGATCCTCACTGCATTATTGCATCATAGCGACCAATAATGCACTAGGCTGCCCTTAAAGGATTAACAGTATGTGTGTTAGGGCGGTGGTGGCGGGGCAGTAGAAGCGGTAGTGTGTGTCTGTGGGGCGGGGGTGGTGTGTGTGTGTGTGTCTGTGTGGGGGGGGGGGGGGGGTGGGGGTGTTGAGTGTACCATGTGTAGGGGAGGAGCGCGGCACACAAAGTGTTCACAGTCTGAATTAATCTGCCAAAGTGCTCCCCAGACCCCCCCCCCCCACTGCCTCTCCCTCACCTCACCACCTCCCCTCACCCCTCACCTCTCCCCCTGCACCGCCCCGGCCAACTCCCACACCTCCCCAACATGGTCAATAACCCCTATAACACACTAGCGGGTTACCGTCTGATAGCTGCCATCTTGTCCCCATTACTATTTTTCAGTTTTTAGGGAGTCTTCCCCATTTCCATGTGGTTAAACTTACCTGTCTTCATCCTTTACCGCCCCCCCCCCTACCTACCTCCATGCCCCCCACACCCATGCCTCTCTCTGTCACTACGCCTCCCTGTCTCCCTGAACTCTTTGTCCCTTCCCTCCCTGCCAACTTCCTTCACTACCTCTTCTGTACACACTTTGTTAAACGACACGTGAGTATAAGCACTGTGAAATACAATAAGAAACATGCCAGTACTTAAAGGGGCATTCTCACCACCCGCACTTAACCACATAGCAGACTAGAACAGTACTAGAACTGTGAGTGGGATACACCCGGTGATTATGCCACTTTAACACAGTTATGGCTTGACTTACACGGGTTGCACTCGCCAGCTCGGTAGGTTCACTCATACAGGCTATAACGATAATTCTGGTTGCTCCCTGAGCGCGGCCATGTTAGTTCTGTCCACGGAATTTCTCATGAGATCTAGGCAGGGACCATACCCAACCACACTATGATATGTCAGGAACAAGCTACGTTTCGAGAACAGAATCCAAGATCTCACGTGAGCTGCCTGTGCCAGCAACCACATGAAAGTCTCGGGAACATGTTCCCTCCTGTTTCATCGTTATACACGACCATCCCCTCCCCCACCCTGTCTGTTAGTGGCCAACAAAAGGGCCTTTTCTCACATTTTATAGATAATTCCATCATTGTTGGGCCTGGCCTGTCATGGACGTGCTAGGTCCCTGTGCCCCTCCACACCCACCCCTCTGTGCCCCTTCACCCCACACGTGTATGCCTTAACCCTTTAAGGACGGCATCTGACTAAAAAGCAAGATTTATCGTCATGATGCACCAATTGATGCAGCCCCGATTGTCTCGCCAGAGCTGCATTTGTGCATCATGCAGAACCTCCAGGGAGTGCATCAACCCTGAAAGGGCCGTCATGACGCATGAATGCAACTCTGGTGAGTAACTCGCCAGGGCTGTACTCGTGCATCATGACGACCAAGGGTACGATGCATAAATGCACTATGTGGTTCTTAAAGGGTTAAAGTGGTTGGGGTGAGGAGAGGAACAGGGCAGGGGAGGGTGGGGGGGGGGGGGGCAGGGGGGTGAGGGGCAGGGGGGGTGAGGGGCAGGGGGTTAGGAGAAGCCATTTGTAGATTAGCCGTGATATGGCCGCAGCTAAAGCCCAACCTGTACGAGCCGTGTCCCACCCTGCACGTCCACACTATGGAGTTCAATTTGCCTACACTCTTCACTAGTTTCAGGCCGCTTAAAGTCCCAGCGCCCCTATATAGAGCTGAGTATATGTCCCGACTGTACTCTGACTGTTACTGGACGTGCAGTAAGATCTGCGGGTTTAAAGTGTTCCTTTAAACCCCCAGCGCCCTGAGTAGATCTGTCCCGACTCCACTCCGACTGTCGCTGAAGGGATACCGAGATCTAGGGGTTTAAAGATAATAAACGTGCTTAAATGCAAATATTCATGCAGTGGTACGTATGTGTAAAGGGGGTAAGATAATATGAGATAATACCGAGTGAATGTTTCAGGGACAGCAGGCTAGGAGGGAAAAAGGGACACTGGGGATGGAAGATTTGGCCATCAAAAGGCCATGATTAAATGTAGGTAAGAGAATTACCACAGCTAGTATAGTATAGCTTCTGCCAGGCAGTGTGGTCACTGTGTATGTAGAGGGATCAGGGAGGGTGGAGGCAGAGAGAAAGGGGGAGAGGGGAGAAAGGGGAGAAAGGGGAGAGAGGGGAGAGAAAGGAAAAAAAGGGAGAAAGGGGGAAAAGGGGATGTAGAAAGAGGACCAGGGGCAGGGGGTTTAACGGAGAGTCGGGAGAGGGGCACCTTGGTTAGAAGGAAGGACGGATATACCTTGGTTAGGGATGGCGGGCAGGGGGAGGTGCTACTATGAATGCTGAGGAAGAGGGGATGAGGATTTACCCTATTGACGTTTATTCAGTATTTATCTCAGTCTCACAATGAATTCATACACATGATATGTCCGGTGAAAGTCAGAAAAGGGTGTGGAATATCATTCCCTTCATATATATCATATAAAAATACAATATGATTACAACCCCCCCCCCCATGTAGCCATATATAACTGATGCAATAAATCTACTTCATGATGTCTCTACTGGGTGTGTGTGGGTATTAAATAGCGAATAGGTATAGAGAGACATCAGACAGAGGCGCAGACAGTCCCAGTGGTCGTGGTGGGATGGAGGCACGCATACCCTCATGAAATATCAACACAATTAATAGACACACAGAGAGAGGCCATCAACCACGGTCCGTCCCCTCCCCTGGGGGGCGGAGTATTGATGGTCACCACCGGCCACTACAGGACCTCACGTCGTTAGGACAGGGGGAGGGGGGGGGAGGGGGTACAGGGGATGAGTGCACTCTCAGGGTACTACTTTCTGTAGCTACTGGCACTACTTTCTGTAGCTAAGGGCACTACTTTCTGTAGCTTATAAGGGCTCTACTTTCTGTAGCTAAGGGCACTACTTTCTGTAGCTAAGGGCACTACTTTCTGTATCTAAGGGCACTACTTTCTGCACCTAAGGGCACTACTTTCTGTAGCTAAGGGCACTACTTTCTGTAGCTAAGGGCACTACTTTCTGCACTACATTAAACTCTGACAATATGCGGCACACGATCGCCAAAACTTACCAGTGCCTTACTTTTAAAACACATCAATTTACCTGTTCAGATATTCAATGTAATGAAGAACAAGTAATACAATTGACAAAAGTATTGGTCATATTCATAAACATATTCCTGTGGTCTAGAGAAATTGCAGTGAGTGTTGCGGTAAAGAGAAGTAACGTAACTCTGTTTCCATAGGTTCAGGCAGAGATAAGGTAAGAGACTCTGCCAGGGAGAGTGGGGAGGTAGTTGTGGGTAGAGGGGGGGGGGGGGAGACAATCAAGTGAAGATAGATATATAGACTAATGCAGCCAGAAAGGGTGACTTCTCTAGAGAAGTTGCTGATAACGTTATTGAACAGGGAGAGCAGGGCAGGCAGGCTATATGGGAGGGGAGGGGGTGCAGACCAGGGTAGTTAGTTAGGGTGGATACATATATGTGAGTAATAGCCGTAGGGGTATGAGGGACACTGTCGCAGCTCAGGTCAATCATGGGGAAAATGGGGAGAGCGTCATCACAGGGGCCATAAGGGACATAACAGAGGGAAGTTGGTATAGGTATGTAGGTAAACTAGGATCCGTGGATGTAGAGGGTAGTAGAGCACAATGATACCTTTAGCCTCAGAACTTAGTCAGTACTGGCTAAAACATCAGTCAATAGTACTTAAAACAGTTAGTCGTCTTCTGGCTCCCTATACGACCAACCTTGCTTTGTTAATACTGTCAACGTAGTCAGTAGCAGTTTGGTTACAGTACGGGACCGATGAGAGAGAGAGTGGTCGTTTGGGAAGGGAGGGATTAGAGGAAAGGGTCTCATACAGAGAGGTCCGTGGGAGAGGGAATAGGGTGTATGTGTGTGTGGGGGGGGGGGGGGGTGGGGGGAGGGGTGGCTAGGCCAAAAAAAAAGGTGTCTTTCAGGTTACATGGTCTGAAAATCTAGGGTAGGTAGGTCGGATTTTTTTTTTTTTTTTTCTTTTTTTTTCCTTTAGCGTGAAAAGTACTCAGAAATCGACTCACAAACTTCGATGCCGACTCACCGATGACTGCCTCGACTCGTGAACTATCAGATCGACCCTTAAATAACCCCAAAATGACCAAAAGTATAAATACTTTTTCAAAATTGCATAAAAAGTTCTAGGGTCGGCCCTGTTTTGCTAGGTAGGGTCGGGTAACCTGAAACACACCTTCTTTTTTTTTGGCCCTATTGAAGTGATGAGTGAGGGAGGCACCGAGGGGTCAATCAGAGGCTCACCCCCAAGGGGCTATAGGAAAGGCTGCCCTTTGAAGACCACATCCGGAGGTTTTTAATTGGCAATTTTGCTATTGTAATCAGGTACCTAGGTATGTTAACTGACTTCCTATCTAAAGGTAACTCCTGTAGAACTATATTTATTCATTTATTACTTGGTTTAGTTGGGGGCCAATCCATGAGACCTCATATCCTAAATATCAGTGATTGTGCTGTCCCCAGTGAGAAGCACATGAACTACAGCCCAAATACCCAATGTGATCTCATATTGGGTGACAACCAACCCAATGGGGAGGCCACCCCATATATTTTCTATAGAAACTACATGCATGTGCAAATATCACTTCAAACCTGGTACTCTTATTACAAGAGGTAAATCAACAAACTAGCACTAATTTGATGAGAAACCCCTCCTAATCCCTATCTATAAAGGGCCCCAGAAAGTACCCTTTCCCTTGGAATCATGGTCACACATGCTAGCCAAAACTGAGGGAGTGGCCCCCTGGGCCCCTGCAGTGGTCAGTCTGCCTGAAGCACTTACCTCCCACTGGCCGTCCCTCCCTCCCCCACCCAATCACTGAGCACTGGCCCTGATCACTAACCATACTTCAATACAGAGTGTAACAATGGGCAATCCATAGGGTAGTTAACAGTTGTTAGTCTCCCTGCAAGCAGGTGGGGGGGGGGGGGGGGGTATGTGGGTACAACTACACCCCCCCCCCCCCCACACACACACACACACTCTCTCTCACACATGTACTTAGCAACGACCTCTCACAGCAGACCATGTACAGCAGTGCCCCCTTGTGCAAAGTGAGGAAAGCACACATTGACCAATTCAGTATTTGGAGGGATTTACAATTTTTGCTAAAAACACCACTTTATTCACATATTTATGTCACATATACTAAAGGATTATTCAAAACAGTATGTCTGCAGTGGTATATCCTGGTTTTCTCATATTATTCAAAACCTCCGGAGGTGGTCTTCAAGGGACGCATAGTGCTTGAATGATCTACATACCCTTTATCGACATGAGGGCAAAAAAGCAAAAGGTCTGTTTCAGGTAACATGGCAAGAAAATGTAGGGTCAGTAGGTCGGATTTTTTTTTGTTTTACATTTTTTTAACATAGCCAGCTATACCGAAGACCCTAAAATTGACAAAAAAAAACCGGTAAAAATACAAAGATTTCTTCAAAATTGCATAAAAAACGTAGGGTCGGCCCTGTTTTGATAGGGTCGGTCGGGTGACCTCAAACAAACCTTTTTCTTTGGCAGATGATAGGGTTGATGCACTCCCAATCAGTATGATGCATGAATGTAGTCCTAGTGAGTAGATTTATCAGTGCAGTATTTACTCATCATTATGACAAAGGGGCATTAACCCTTTAAAGATGGCATGTCACTAAAAGATTGCATTTGCCGTCATGATGCACTAATGCAGCCTGGGCCTGGTCACTCGCTTCAGGAGTGTCTCTACCGTATAGGGTCGGCATGATTCTTGATTGCATCTCTGGCGAGTTACTCCCCAGGGCTTCATTTATGCATCGTGACGACCAAAGTCATGATGCATTATGTATCATTCCGTCTTTAAAGGGTTAAATCTCAACCCCAATAGGGTGGGCATAATGCTCGAATGCAGCCCTGTAGAGTTAACCCACAGGGATGCAGTGATGCATCATTACAACGAATGAGTGTATCACATTAATTCCCCATGCGGCCCCTACAGGGTTAAGGTAGGGTAGAGTCCCATACAGACCCCCACACATACAGAGTGAGCCCCTCAGAGTGGCACAGTGCTGAAAGCCGCAGCCTTGAATTGGTCACGTTTATAGATGATGATGGGGTGCCGGGGGTGGACCGGGGTGGACCGGGGGCCTTAATGCATCCAATACCCGGGCCCCGTCCGCCCGCCCCGGCCCGGGTTAATCCCACTCGATGGGGGGTAATTTGGTTAAGCCAATGCCGACACAGCAGCGCCGTTTTCAAACGCCAGTTGGGCATCACAGCCAATATTTCAACGCCCCCTGAGGGGGTGGTGTGAGGGGGTGACTTGGGAGAGGGGGTGAGGAGGCGGATTGAGGGTTGCGGGTAACAGGCATGAAGAGGTGGGGCAGGGAAAAGGCATGAGTAGGAAGCATAAAGGGGGGTTGGGAGGTTCAAGATGGCTGGAAGACAAACAAAAGGGGCAGAGGCAGGTAGGAAAGGTAACTGGGATATGTCAGCGAGGTGGGAAGACAGGAGAAGCTGGAAGGGAGAAAGCAGGGGGGGGAAACATCCAACTGTAGAGAAAGAGGTAGGGAGAGAGAGAGAGAGAGAGAGAGAGAGAGAGAGAGGAAGAGGGAGAGAGAGAGACAGACAGACAGACAGACAGACAGACAGAGACAGAGGCAGAGATAGAGGAAGAAGCAGAAAGGCTATTAAACTCTATAGACGGGCCCTGTAATCAGAAACCATACATGGTACAGGGGAGAAGGGATAGTAAAGACAGAACTGTAAGGTAGTGTTGTAAATAGCACTGTGGGGGGGGGGGGGGAGTCTTAACGAGCTGAAATAGTTCGTGCCCTTTTCTGCAGGGGCGGCGTTAGTAGCGGTGTGGGGATAGGTATGTGTGTGTGGGGGGGGGGGGGGGGGCACAGCATGTGAGTTCAGTATTCACCAATTCTGTCTCTGTTACCTTGTCCTTGCCTCCCTCCTCCCTTCCCCCCACTGTACTTCTGCCTGCCTGCCTCAAGCCACCCTCCGCCCATGCCTTCTGCTCACTGTATCCATGCCTCCCCTCCTTCCCCCTCCTCCCCTCCTCCCCTCTCCTCCCCTCCTCCCCTCCTCCCCTCGTCCCCTCCTCCCCTCCCCTCCTCCCCTCCTCCCCTCCTCCCCTCGTCCCCTCGTCCCCTCGTCCACTCCTCCCCTCGTCCCCTCGTCCACTCCTCCCCTCCCCTCCTCCCCTCTCCTCCCCTCCTCCCCTCCTCCCCTCGTCCCCTCGTCCCCTCGTCCACTCCTCCCCTCGTCCCCTCGTCCACTCCTCCCCTCCCCTCCTCCCCTCTCCTCCCCTCCTCCCCTCGTCCCCTCCTCCCCTCGTCCTCTCGTCCCTTCCTTCCCTCCTGCCTTCCTCCCCATCCCCCTCCACTCCTCCCTTCCCCCTCCTCCCTCCTCCCCTCGTTCCCTCCTCCCCTCCTGGAGCTTTTGCTGGGTTTAGGCAGTCCCTTTGGTTAGCTTGGAATGAGTAAACAGTAACTGCAACAGGAACCAGAAAGCATGATGGGAAGACTACCACAATGCATTCTGGTTCCTGTTGGCTGGTTTCAACTTACCAGCAGGCATTGGCCAAACCCAGCAAAATCTACGTCATCAGGATTGTATCAGACCCTTCCTTAGAAAGGATTTTGGAATGAGAGTACCGTGCTCGACGTAATAAGCACCTTAGGCCCTTCTTAAATTATTTTATATAGGCGTTTTAGTACTTAAGAGTTTAATTGTATCCAAAATCGTGAAATTTGAACCTTTGTTGATGCCCCAGGAAGGGGGGTCGCTTATTAGGGAGAGGGCGCTTATTACGTCCAACCCCTACCCGATGCTGCACTCCGCCTACTGGTCTGCCTTTCAACCTGACCCTGCCAATTACCTCTCTAATTCATAACCTTTCCTTTCCAAATTGTTCTTTCTGACTCCCCCCTCCCCCTTTACCTCCTCCTCAGCCCGAGGCCCCTACCCTATACTCTCCCTGACCTGCTCCCAATATTTCTACTCCACCCTTTTCTGCCCTTAACCCTTTAAAGGCCACATAGTTTTTTAATGCATAATGCCTTTTATTGCCATGATGTATGAATGTAGCCCGGGCAAGGAACTTGCCAGTGCTGCATCCATGCATCATGGCGATCCTATGGGGTTGATTGCTACATTCCCAATTGGTGATTATGATGCATGAATGCAGCCCTGGGTTACTCAACAGGGTTGCGTTCATGCACCATAACGACCACAAGCATACTGCATTAAAACATACTGCAGCCCTTAAAGGGTTAAATGTTGTATGGAACCCCTAACCCCGGCCCCTGCACGCTCCCCTGCTGCCCCTGTACCTCTCCGTCATCTAACACACAATGTGAGTGTAGAGGGGGGTGCCTGGGGGGACACAGGAGAGGGGGACAGGTTCTGCTCTACCTCTTTGTCCTATGTGGTGCTAAATCTCCCTAACGTCCCACCCATAGCCTCATTCTACTGTAAAACCTCAATTATAAGCCTAACTCCCAAATAAACCGCCCCATTATGGTGACTCTAGTACTCGCGTATAAGCTGCACCCTGACTTTATCCTGATCCTATATGAGACTAGCGCATTAGGCTATGGGGGCTGCCATCTTGGCTTAGAGCAATGCATTGTGGTTAGGCCCCCGACTCGAGAGCAGTGCATCATGGTTGATTTTTTTATCAGCACCTTTAATCTAGGTGTGAAGGGAGGGGATTAGCCTGATAAGGAGATGGGGGTTTAGCCCCCGACTACCTGAAGTACCATGATGCGCTAGTCTGTGTTAACTGCACTGGCAAACTGGCTTTCTAGTTGACACAGCCTATACTTGAGGTTTTACGGTAGGTTTTACGGCTCTAACCACATGAATTCACAGTATGTGTATGTCGCCTGCGGTTTAGGGCCTCTGGGATTTAGGGTCCCTGAACAAGGGTCCCTAACACTTAAGGGCGGCATAATGCTAAAGGACATTTATTATCATGATGCACCAATGCAGCCCTGGCGTGAAACTCGCCCGTGTTGCATTGGTGCATCATGCCAACCCATCGGGGGTGTCTTGACCTCATAAGGTCAGCACGATGCTTGAATGCAGCCCTGGTAAGTTACTCACAAGGCCTGCATTTCTGCATCATGACGACCAAGGGCATGATGCATTAAGGTATCATGCCGTCCTTAAAGGGTTAAAAGAGGGGTTCCCTGAACCAGGGCCTTTGAGAACGGAACCCTATAATATTACTTGTAGCAGCCTCTTGGGCGTAGTTCCATTTGCCTCATAATTATACATGATGGCCTCCCTATTCCACCTACTCAATGTGAACATAATTGGGTGAGGTAAAAATATTCTATAGGCAATTGAAGATTCATGGGAATTGTCCGCACCACGAGTCTCTTTTACAACTGTGTAAGATACCGGTTAAATCATGGGGTTGCCGTATTCACCATAAGATATAGCTCTTTCTCAGCCCTTATGGCATGAATGTTTGTATTTAAGTAGTTAAATATCTTTAAAGGAACAATTTAAGGATATCGTATTCGAGTATTAGCCACTTAAAGCCACTAAAATGCGGTTATGACCCTTCCGTGACATTTACATTTGCATTACTGGGCACTTAAAATATTCCTTTAAGGCATCTCAAATTTACGTGAATTCCAGTGTACTATAATGATTCTTATACCCTCCTATATATATGTTCCCCTCCCCCTTTTCCAACCCCCCAAAAAAGAAGAAGCTAAATACCCGTTTGCGTTGACCAGTACATTTATATACCAGGCATGTTGTCAGGAGGGGGGTACAGCCCGGACATACACGGCCTAGACCCTGTCGTCTCTAGTCCATTACCCCGGAGCTACTTTTCCCCTGTGTCGTTTCTCTCCACCACTAATAATGACATATTGTTTTCCCTGTGGCCGCCCCGACGGCAAATGCCGGGTGCGCATGCGCGGTCTGCCGGAACTCATAAAGGTCTCACAGCAGCTTTTATTATTGTGTAATCTGGGGTTTATGAAGACGGATGGACGCGCTCTCCAGGCACGGAGGTTCTTGGGTGTTTTAGTTGGACGTGCTTGTATCTCTGCCCCAACACTACATAGACAAAGGTGCACACGTTTCAATCTGTTAACTGGGTTACTTCCCAGTCAACAGACTTAAATCAGTGTAATTTTGCGTTTATTTTTTTTAGCTTTTTCGATTCAAAATACCAAAATTATGGTAGGGGGAGCCTAAATATTTCTACACCATTCAAATGTAAACAAACCGCCGTTTTGATGACGTCACAGGGTCGTGAAATACAGACATGGGTTATTTCAGGGGGAGGAGGGAGTGTAATACGGACCTCTTTGGTCAAGTCAATGGGACTGCTATATTCCATAAAAAATAAATGGTATTTCCCAACTGTCTCTTCCCTACCCTACTAGGGGAATTACTTGTTTTGAAGACAATGTTCATAGTCTGGCTGATGAGCTACACTGAAAAAGTAAACTTGTCTCCAGACTCGTCGAAGTGACGGTCATAAAATAAACGAGTCAAAAGTTGTCTAACCTATCAGGTTACCATCCCACAAATAGAATCTGGAGCTAGCAAATGTCGGGTTTTGGGTTGGCACATGCCAAGTGGGTCTTTTATCTCCAGCTAGAAGACCCGCTTCCTTGTCACTTAGACAAGTTTTTGACTCGTTTATCTTATGACCGTCACTTTGAAGAGTCTGGAGACAAATTTATTTTTTGAGTGTACCCTTTTTCTCTTTGTAACTGTATTGATGCTCTGGGTCACCTACAATTATAGGGGGCGCTATGCACAGAATCGGCCGCCATTTTGTTTGGAGACGTAGAGCACTAATTTTGATACGTAGGCGCCTAAAGATCGCGGATTGTGGCAAAATAAGGCAAAGTTAGGTTTTGAAAATGGTCAAATTATCAAGATAACTACATGAATTCTCGATCCATCCGAGAGTATTTACTAATTTGCACCCATATTTCATCAAAATGAACAAATTCTTGTGCTACGTCTGGCTATGGCAACGTTATAAGTCAAGAAGGCAGTCATGGTCAAACCAGTGCCTTAGGATGTAGTGACAGATGTCTGCTGGACAAAAGAGCCTTTAGGATAATAACATCCCAGTTTTGGAAACTCCCTGACCTTGTTCCCGTGAGCAACACATGCAGGCAGACACATGAGAGGTTGTCTCTGTCCACGGAACGCAGCTTGTTTCTGGCATATCATGGTGTTTGTGTGTCTCATACCCAGCTAAATCTCGCAGGATATTCTGTGGACAGAACCAACATGGCTGCGCATATGTAGCCACCAGAATTATCGCTATAGGCAAAACACTCGCTACCCCTGCAGCAACAGTCAGAGCTGAGCGAGGACCGGCACTCTGGGCTTAAATAGAGTGGGTGGGGATTTAAGCTTAGAGCAGAGACACAGTAGGGGAGAGTGACAACAAAGTCCATGTATGGAGAGTGTGGTGGCTGGTGGAGCGAACAATCTTGCTGTCCCCGGACATACAGGCTGCTTATATTGTCATTGTGGGTGGGCGATAATTACAGAAACTACAGGCAGGGGGAGCACGTGGTCTGCTCCTCTGCTGCAGGGGGGGGGGGGGGGGGAGGGTGGTGGTGGTGGGGGGGGGGTCTGGGGGTTGTTACTTACGACATTAGTCAATGTTAATCCTTCAAAGGCTGCATAATCCGACAATGAGGCATGCCCTTTGTCGGCACAATGCATGAATGCAGCCCCGGTGGGTACTTCGACAGTGCTTTATTCAATCCTTATGGAGTTTATTCACTCCTGAACAGTTATCATGATGCATGGATGCAGCCCTGGCGGGTAACTCGACAGTGCTGCATTCAATCTCTATGGGGTTAAGGCACTTCTAGAGGGTCGACATGATGTATGGATGCATCCCTGGTGAGTAGTCTGGACAGGCCTGCATCCAAGCATAATGACCACGACAAGCATTAAAGTACTATTTAACCTGTAAATGTTATGGATGAAGACTGCTTAGCAAGGTATATAGAAGCCGTAGTATGAAGATGTCATCACTGTTGATTCACTTCTCATCAGAGAACGACGCCAAGAAATACATTTTGATTGAAACCAATCCAGTACCTATGAATATGTGTGAGGTTTGAGTGAGTCAAAATGTAACCTGCTCCAAATTTTTAATATAAGCTCTAGCACTGCATGAACGTTTGCATTTAAGTAAATTAAACATGCTGAAAGGAAAGGAAAGCATATCTGATTTCTAGTAAATGCCATTTAAAGCCACTTACATGCTTTAAAGACTTTTACAGGACATTTGGATAGCATTGCTGAACTAAAAGCTGCTTAAAGCTTTCCTTGAACTTGAAGGCATCTGAAATTTGCTTAAATGCAAACATTCAGGTAGTATAGGGTTTGATATCAAACTCAGTAGGTTGCAACTCGAAATTGCTGCCAATGAACATTCTGGTCCATTTTGAGAAGTATTTGTAACGGGCAGCTGTGACTGCTATGTTTTTTTGTATATCTATTGTTGTTATGATGTAACACAAGACGAGTTCTATTACTGTTCATAACATGTTTATTCATTCCTTAATGAGTACCGGACGGTTCATTACAAAACCGTTGTTATCATATACGGTTGTATACCGAGGTTACCGGTACTACCGACGTTAAGGGTTTTATAACATATTACATAACTACAACACTTGGTGGCGCTGCTGGTGTGATAATGTGACTGCCACAGCCCTGTATATAAGGTAGACTGCTTCCTTTGAGAAGTCAGTGCCAGTGCTTTGGCTAGGTGGTTATTAGGGGGGGGGGTGCAGGGAGGGGTACAGGTCTAATTTGCTTAAATGCAAATATTCAGGCAGTATAGGGTATTATATGAAATAAACTAGGAGCAACTCAAATTGGTCCATTTTTGAGAAAAATAAAAACAAGTCTTGTATTGTAAGTGGTTGGGATAGGGGAGTCTTGAAATGTCACTCAAGTGAACCTTGACCACAGTTTTAGCCACATTACTGGAACGGACCCCAGAACTGTGGCTAGGTGGTTATTAGGGGGTGCAGGGGGGGGGGTTATTAGGGAGGGGGGGGTAGGGAGGGGTACAGGTGGGGGGGGGGGTGGTTCCTTAATGCACAAAGCGCTGCCCCCGACCACGCTGTGGGCATTAGCTCTGTCCGCGCACGACCAGAGGACACTCCCCCTGTCGTGCCACAACAGGCAATGACCCTCTTAACCCTTAAAGGACGGCATGATGCCTTAATGCATCATACCCTTGGTTGCCATGATGCATTAGTAACTCACCAGTGCTGAATGCAAGCATCATGCCCACCCTATCGGGGTGGAGACACTCCTGCAGATTCGGCATGATGCACCAATGTAGCACTGGCGAGTTACTCTCCAGGGCTGCATTGGTGACGACCAATGTCATCTTTTAGAGACATCCGTCCCTACAGGGCTAAGGCCACATGGTACTTTAATGCACAATGTCCTTTGTCGTCATGATGCATGAATGCAGCCCTGGCGAGTAACTCACCATTGCTGTATTCAAGCATCATATATCGACCCTACGGGGTTGATATACTCCCAAAGGGTCAGTATGATGCATGGATGCAGACTTGGGAAGTAAATTGACCAGAGCAGCATTCATGCATCATGACGACCCTGGACAGCGCACATTAAAGTACCATGGGGGATTTAAAGGTATAAGTGGACGCTCCCACTATGGTCATTTCAACAAGACGAAGTGCACTCTGGGAAAACTAGTGAGGAACAATGGCAGAACTGGGATAATATCGGTTATTGAGTCGGTTAGGACGGTTCTGAGTAGGAAAGTAAGGATCACTTATCCAACTGTTATTACAGGATCAGGAAATTTATACGTCTGGTTTGAACGAAGTAGATTGGCTGATTTAAGTTGAGACATTATGATTAGGGTGAAGATTAATAAGCAGTCAGAATATGAGTAGATGTTTGAATTGGAAGGTTCTAAGCTGTAAAGCATTATATTGGTGTAGGTAATGCCTCACACAAATAATCTAAATGCCCCGGCCCTTAGTCTGTAGTGGCTATCCCAGGTTGGTCATAAGGACATTGGTCAGGCATGACCAACTGCTATTCAAGAATGACTAAGGCAAAACAAAATAATTATGACCTATGCCTTACTCAAATGGACTTAGCCTAAATAGGAAAGACTAAGATGAGTTTGTTGGTACTGACCAATCCGACAATATTAGAGCCCGAGACAGGGGGGTAGCTGTGTCAGTTGTCGATCCTAAGAAATGCCAATGTCCCTTGTCCATCCTAAGAAAGGGATCTTGTCCCTTGTTGATTTAAAGAAGTAGGTTTGTCCCTTGTCGCCAGCCCCCAGCATTCCCTTGTCCCTTGTCCATAGGGGTTAAGACTGGGTCCTGTCACCTTGTCAAATTTACCCCCTGGGGCCCTAATATTAAAGGGGCATTCTCACCACTCGCACTTACCACATAGCAGACTAGACCAGCACTAGAATTGTGAGTGGGAAACGCTCGGTGAGAATGCCACTTTAACTAACCTTGGTAAGGTTGGTCATTTAGATATAGGGAGCCAAAAAAATGACTAAATTGGTTAGGCACTAGAGTGACTGAGATATTGGTCATATAGGGAGCCAAAGAATATCAGTGTAGGCTGAACACGTGTTTCAATGAGGCAGGTGGCGTCTAGTGAGCTCGGTCCATACAAGGCAGTATTCAAGGTGGGAGCATGTCAAGCCAGAATTAGAACCCAGTTGACAACACGACAAAGGTCGCACGGGGTCGAGCCGGATTGTAAAAACTGCAAAGACCATTTGTTCAGATGATTGCTAGGATGTGATTTTGTGAGTGGGCTGGTTAAGTAGTAAGTGCGGGGGGGGGGGCAATATGAGCATCCACAATATCAGATTTTCTGAAATTACTATAACAGAGGTTTTCTTGAATTCTCCGAGACTAAATTAGCAAATACTGAAACTTTGAACATCTAGAACCACACATTGAAGATCAGAATTTCAATATCAAGAGTTTATGCTGATATCAGCAGGTAGACAGGTATAGGGCCCCAGATGGGGGGGGGGGTGCTGTGTCACTTGTCGATTTTTAAGAATTGCCAATGTCCCTTGTCGATTTTAAGATAAGGGTCTTGTCCCTTGTCACTAACACTGAACAAATATCACTAGCCCTCATGTCACTTGTCCACTTTCAAAGAATGTCTATGTCATTTGTCGATTCTAAGAAATAGGTCTTGTCCCTTGTCACTAGGGTCATGTTGATTTGTCGATTTTACCAGTCTGGGGCCTAGGTATGAGCATGATCGGCTCGATGATGGCTGTGTCGCCAATATGATACATACCCTCACTGCAATGCTTCTCAAGGTAATTGTGACCAAACCTTGTAGGTGAGTACTTTTGGCGACATGGCCTGATGCTCATATTTTTCTCAATGAGCCCCCTATAAGCCTATAACGATATAGACTGAGACACGGAGGTAGCAGCTGGCTTGTCACAGGGCTGAGGCTACAGTGCTGGCAGGGACTGACTCAGCAGGGCCGGGACATGTCGGAGCCAGTCGGAAGAGGTCGGTACACGTCGGAAGGGTCTGTGAGGGTTCGGGGCAGGTCGGGAAATGGGCGCCGTAATCTGGGTGAGGGGCTGGGACGCAGGCATCCTGTCCGTGACGTACTCAATGACGTACTCACGTCGTCATGGTGACAGCACTAATGAACCAATCACCGGCCTGCAAATACGTCACGTGTTTTTGGGGTGAGGTCATTGCTTATTGTAGATAGTGTCAAGATCTAGACTGCAATAAATCAGAGTGTTTTAATGCAGACGAGATTAGGAGATTTTTTTGCTCTTGATGTGAATCAGGAGGGTGTATATGTGATTAAATTGGCTATATCCGATTTTTAACAAAATTCTAAATCCTAAATAAATATGTTCCAAGTACTGTAAAAATGTATTATTTATGGGTTGGGGCAAATTAAAATGGTATCCATGGGCAGTAACAGCTCAGAAAGTGTATCTCATGGGCTTTTCTGGTGTTTTTTCAAACAGAGGAATAGCATCGTGCATGATTTTATTCAAAAATGACCATTTATTAAGCAATGAAATCAAATTTGAGCGAAATCAGAGGGAATAAGGGGGAATGGACGAGATAAAGAGTTGAGTATGTCATATGTGAACATTCTGACTCATTATTAGAGAAATCAATTTTTTTGTCCCGCACATCGGATATACTCACTTTAAAGAGTTAAGGAATGACACTTACACACTGAAGGTTAGGCTCAAGGACCTTGTTAAATGCTGGTTTAATGTCCCCAAGGGCAATATGCAATATTAGTCTTTCACTGCAAGTTCGCTCTAATTCCGCAGCAGTTTCACGATTTTTAAGACCTGGACATGGGCCAGAGTAAAGTACATTCTCTCCAATAAAATAAGTCTCGCCTACCATAAAGCCTCACGTACAAGCCACAGCCACAGCTACAATACAAGTCTGATCGTCAGTGTGACTTATAGGATCGGCCCAGAGTCAGGGTACGCTTATATGCGAGTGTTTATAAGTATACTACAGTACAGCATTTTCGGACCCTCTCTGAGGCTCATAGGACCCGTCAAAGTTAGGGGTGCGGCTAGTACGTGAGGATTTACAGTAGTCAAAAGGGACTAGGAACGGTTTAGAGTCATGGCTGAGTTTTAATAGCGATGGTGGAAATAATGAATCTTTGACACGAGGCACTGTCATGAACAAGACTTGTAATAACGGGACCATTAACACTCTAAGGGCCCCATAGTGCTTTAATGCAAAATGTGGATGTGTCTCTAGCCTAGACTTGCTCAAGTCCTAGAATTTGAATAAAGACAAAAAAAATACTTTTCTCAACTATACTTTTCTCAACTGTCTAATTCTAGACTTGCTCAAGTCCTAGAATTTGAATAAAGACAAAAAATTACTTTTCTCAACTATACTTTTCTCAACTGTCTAATTCAGTGGGAACAACCAGGGGAGGGGAGGAGGAGATTTCTCACTGAGGCAGGCCAGTCTATCTCTAGCCCTAACTCTAGAATAGTAAATTCTGGGCAAACTCATATGAAAAATGTGTTTCGTAGATTTGTCAACTCCTGTATTCCAGGCCCTGTGCACAGCCTGGCAGGAAGTCACAATCTAACTATAGCAGTTTGTCCAGACCCTTTCCCAGTGGGCACATAACATTGAATCAACGTTGAAAAATGGTTGTCAATGTTGATTCAATGTTGATTGAACATTGATCCAATGTTGAACTGAATTTTGTGCCCACTGGGTTGTAGCTCTTGTGGCGGAAAATGGAATTGTAGCTCAAGGCTGGCCCTGGTAAGGCCAAATAAAAAAAAGTTTTGTTTCAGGTAACATGGGAAGAAACTTTAGGGTCGGTAGGTCGGATTTCTTTTTTTAAAGCTCCTCTAGATACCCTTAAATCGGCTAAAAACTGTAAAAATGGGAATATTTTTTTCAAAAAATTTGTTAGCCTAAATTAGACCCAAAAAAAGTCTAAAATATTAAGATTTCTTCCAAATTGGATAAAAAAAAACATAGGGTCGGCCCTATTTGGATAGGGTCGGTCGGGTGGCCTGAAACAAACGTTTTCTTTTTTTTGGCCTAAGGACCATGGTGCTCCTGCTGGACATACAATATATACACTGCAGGGGGCTCAGCATGGTGCATGGATGCAGCACTGGTGAGTTAATCACCATGGCTACATTCACACGTCATGCCGACCAAGGCCATTAAAGTGCTATATGACCCTTAAAGAGTAAATGTGTCCAGGGTGGTATTATTGATTCACGTGCCGTGTTTTGGGGAGTTAACTCTCTAACCAGGGCAGCATTCTGACTTATGGCAAATGAAGCTGAACGCTGCCTGGATATTTTGCCATTTTTAGCGTCAGGGAGCTAGATGGATATATCCCCTTTACTGTTTAGTTATTGCGTATGGAGAATTCTGAATGAAATAGATTCTTCAATTCGGTTTCCCTTGGATATATGCTGCAGAGCGGGGAAAAAACCCAGGGTACTTTATGTTTGTGCATGTTGCCATTCCAACCTACCCATAAAACCTTGCGAATTCAGGCAGAGTCTAGCAGAGATATTTGCCGACTCTGCTTTGAGAGTGCTGAGATCACACCTATTCACCCGGCGTTATTCTTGTAGCAGGGGCATCTAATGATATCACTGTCTGCTGCACAACCCATCCTTAGTGCTACCCTGCACCCATCTCAGCGCCACATATAGCGACAATTCAGGTGGCTCCTTGTACATAGCAGGGGTGTCAGCAGCAACTTGACTTTAGGGGGCCAAGGCCGAACTGAACAAAGTTCAGCAGGGTGTGCGACTCTGAGCGTCAAAAGCGACATGGTGCAAAATCTATAAATTCTTAGGGCATGACCCCCCCCCTCAGCTTTTTTTTGATAATCTTTGCATGATTTGATGCAATTTGTGGGTACATATCTTCATATAACTATAGAGGAATTTCCAAATTTCCAATTATTATTATTGTTATTTATTTTATTTTATTTTATTTTATTTTTTTTTGGGGGGGGGGGCAAAATGCACTCTGCCCACCCCATGTCTAGGATTTGGGGGGGGGGGCGTGCCCCCCCCTTCCACCCCCCTCTTCTGACACCCCTGCACAGCGTTGTTAGTTATAAGCTTTGAATCTCGTGAGAGTAGAGCCAACATCATATGAAACCGCTGATCCCGTGTTATTTCCAGCAACGCATACCCTCATGTTACAGCGCTATAAGGCATTACAGTGCCGGGCCGGGATAATTGGAAATAGTAGGAGCTAGGACATTCTGTTATCTTCTCTCTGATTGGTGCACGCCTCCAGCACAGGCGTCACTCTCCTAACACAGTCTTGGTGTAGATTCCTACTTACTTTAGATCATCACAAACACACAGTGGGGCCACTCCCCCAGGGTTGAAGTCAATGTGTGAATACAATTTCAGGGGGAGGGTCCATCTTTGGACCCTGGGCATAAACCAGCGATGGCCCTTGATTATTGGGTATTTTCAAGCAGTTTTGGAGAAAAACGGGATAGCTTTTTAGACCATTTGACAGTTGTTGTTTTTTGAAGGGTTTTAATCATTTATTGACCACATCAATATACATAGTAAATTCTTGTCCATCGTCGCCTCAACATCACAGAGTCTTGAGAAATCACATATAATATTTCGATATGTGTAATGTCGATGGAAAATAATAAAAATTATAAGTTTATAAGGTAAACTTTCTTTGCTGTCTTATTTGTTGATCACCCATGGCTAGAATTCTATATCTATATCGTAACGTGGCAAGGGTATACTTTTCTTAGTCACCTATGTTTAGGCTATGTCTTTTTTAATAATTTCACATGAAATGATATCTGCTTTTCTGATTCACCCCAGTCATAAGGGTACAAAATATTGGGTGAGGCTCACACAAACTGACTTTAGAAAATATGGAAAGTGCCCTCCCCCACCCAGGCACAGCATCTGGAAAGTTGTGCCACCGACAGGGGGGGTTGGTTGATTTGGGGGGGGGGGGGACAATTTGGACCCCTTCAAGGGGGGGACCAAAAAAATTGCACCCCTTTTTAGTGAAAAAGCCAGCATGCTACTATAGCTCAATTTCAACTTGGCCGGTGGGGGGACCAAAAAAATGTCGACCCGCTCACGCGAAAATCCACCGCCCTCCCCCCCTGATGTTAAAAAATGTCCACTCCCTGAATAGGTGTCCGTATTTGTTTAGTCATATTAGTGAAGTATCCTCATATGTACATTTGGAAGCAACAACAAAATTCACTGTTCAACTTGAGCATAGTGGTCAAGAATTTTTAAATGTTGTTGACATAAAAACAAAAATATGAAAAAAAGTATTAAAAAATACAGCCCTTTAAGGGTTGATAGCACTCGGTCAACACCCTCCCAGCAATTCAACCACCTCCCCCAACATATCAACACCCCCTTCTCACCCATTCACCTAGCTTACCCACCTCCCTACATACCAACACCCCTACCAGTCATTCACCTTACCCACCCCCTAACATACCAACACCCTCTAACCTCCCAGTCGCCTACACTGATATTCTTTGGCTCCCTAGCTATACGACCAATATCTCAGTCACTATAGTGCCTAACCAATATTTTTTGGCTTCCTTTATGATCAACCCATGTTACTTAATATTGTCCCCATTGACCAACTCAATTCACTTTGGCTTCCTATACAACCAACCCACATTACCATTGACCAGCTCACCTTAGTCTTTTCCATTTCAGCGAGTTTTAGGCTTAGTCCTTTTGAGTAAGGCATTAGTCATATGTTGTTATGCCTCAGTAATTTTTGAATTGCACTTGGTCATGCCTGACCAATGTCCCTAACTAACCTGGGATAGCCACTACAGACTAAGGGCTGGGGCTTTTAGATTATCAGTGTACCTCTGCCCAGCAACAGTAAAGAAGGTAAATGGCAGGAGGGGGGAGGGCTGCAAGTTGGTGCGGGGTCTAGTCCGGCTGCCGCAGTCACGTGACAGGGGATCCATCACCGCCGACCAACACCGCCTCCCTCCGCGTCCTGTCGGCACTTCCGGTACTCCTGTAAGGGCCGCACAGTGCCTCAATGCATCATTGGTTGGTATGTTGCATGAATGCAGCCCTGGCGAGTAACTCGCCAGGGCTGCCTTCAAGCATCATGCCGACCCTACAGGGTTGAGACACCCCCGGAGCATGATGCACCAATGCAGCACTGGCGAGTTACTCACCAGGGTTGCATCGGCGCATTATAACGACCAATGTCATCTTTTAGCGACACATGTCCTTAAAGGGTTAAGGTGCGCATAGTGCTGTAATGTATGATGTCCTATTGTTGGTATAATGCATGAATGCAGCCCTGGTGAGTAACTCACCAATTCTGCATTCATGCATCGTGATGATTATATGGAGTTGCTACATTGTCAAAAGACCGACATGATGCATGATTCAAGCATTGGCGAGTTACTGACCTGGACTGTATTCACGTATTAGGATGGACATAGCACATTAAAGCACAATGTGGCCCTAAAGAGGTTAACGACAACCGGAAACACCAAGGAAAGAAACTCTCCCGGCCGCCTCCTCACGTCTTCAACTTGGTTTGGATGTAATGTGGAGTTTTGGCGAGTGGCGAGGGAAATGGGGCAGATCGCGTTAGGAAACAGAAATGATTGAAAGTTCATTCCGCAGGGACTCCCAGAGGGAGGGGTCGGCAGTAAAGAAGGGGGCGGGGTGTCCAAAATGCTGCTCAATTTAGAGTCCAGTTATGGCTTCCGCCGCGAGAGGGCTTGGCGATTTCATCCCAAGTTGGGCGTCAATGGCGTGGGAGCAGAAAAATCGAATTGTTTTAACAGGGTCGGCTTCCGCTCCCCTCTTAATCAGACATTTCTAATTCCGCGCTGTTTGCACAATTTCCTTGCATTTGGCATCTCAAATTCAATAAACTTCTTCTGTGCGCTTCCCCGGAAGTTGCCCAAAGCCCCGCTGCAGGCCGACCTGGCCTGGGACTGGGCTCTCAGAGGGGAGAGGGAAGTTTTGTTTGCGCACGGAGAATTATGTGGACAAGCCCCTCGCGCCCCGGCAATTGACATTCACGGTTTCCGGTTAGTTGTTGATTAATGGGGGCTGAACTTGGAGACAAGACAATGGATGACTGCATGGGTGGGGGGGGGGATGCTTAACCCTTTAAGGTGGCTCGCTACCTGTTGAAAATGAACCAACTGCGCAGGTCTCTGCGCATGCAGCTTAAACGTATCAGAATAGGCCCATATTGCACAGTCTGATACAAATATGAGTTCCCTATGTCATATTCGACCCCTTGGGGGTTTGACTGATTGTGAGCGGGAATTGAGAAGTCGCTCACCTGTGTGACGTCAGCCCCCAGTGAGAGGATAACGAACTAGGTTTGGTTTCCCACAATATATAAACATATCACCTATGAGGAGATATCTCCCACAATACTTTAATTTTTCAAAATTCTGTATCTAAAAAAGTAGCTCGGGACCCCCCATTTTTCTTCGCATTATCCAATTCTACATGCTTTAGACTGCATGTAGAAAAAAAAAGAGAGATTCTGTTAACTTTGATCAAAGGGTAGCGACCCACCTTAAGGGTGACATGTCGCTAAAGGGTGACCTCTTTTTGCCATATGATGCAGCAATACAGGCCTATCGGGGGTGTACGGGTTCCTGCTTAACCCTTTTAGGTTGACATGTCACTAAAAGGTGACCTTTTTCGCTGTATGATGCACCAATACAGGCCTATTGGGGGTGGGGGGGGGGGTGGTGCTTAACCCTTTTAGGTTGACATGTTGCTAAAGGGTGACCTTTTTTGCTGTATGATGCACCAATACAGGCCTATCGGGGGTGGGCGGGGGGGGGGGGTATTGCTTAACACTTTAAGGTTGACATGTTGCTAAAGGGTGACCTTTTTTGCTGTATGATGCACCAATACAGGCCTATCGGGGGTGGGCGGGGGGTGGGCGGGGGGTGGGGGGTGGTGCTTAACACTTTAAGGTTGACATGTTGCTAAAGGGTGAATTTTTTTCTGTATGATGCACCAATACAGGCCTATCTTGGGCGGGGGGGGGGGG